>JAEUCK010002544.1:0-11399 GCA_017311455.1 Otocyon megalotis megalotis
GGTTACGGTTAGGGTTCCGGTTAGGTTTGGTTAGGGTTATTGTTAGGGTTAGGGTTAGTGTTAAGGTTACGGTACAGGTTAGGTTTAGGATTAGGTTTAGTGTTTCGGTACAGGTAAGGGTTACGATTAGGGTAGGGTTATGGTTAGGGTTACGGTTAGGGTTGCGGTACATTGTGATTTAGGGTTTACGGGTAGTGTTGGGGTTAGGGTAAGGGTTACAGTTCAGAGTAAGGTTAGGTTTAGGGTTATGGTTATGGTACGGTTTAGGGTTAGGGTTAGGTTTCGCTTTAGGCTTAGGGTTACCGTACAGATTAGTGTCAGGGTTAGGGTTAGGGTTAGGGTTGCGGTACAGGTTAGGGTGGTTTAGTTTTAGGGTTACCATACAGTTCAGGTTTAGGTTTGTTGTTTGGGTTACCGTACAGGTTAGGTTTTGGGTTAGGGTTAGGGTTAGGGTATCGGTACAGTTTAGGGTCAGGGTTAGGGTTAGGTTTAGTGTTACAGTAGAGGTTAGGTTTAGGGTAAGGGATAGGGTTAGGGTTAGGGTTACGGTATGTTAGGTTTAGGGTTAGGTTTAGTGTTACGGTACAGGTAAGTGTTACAGTTTGGTTTAGGGTTAGGTTTAGGGTTGCCGTACAGTTGTGGTTTAGGATTACCTGAAGGGTTAGGGTTAGGTTTAGGGTTATGCTCAGGTTAGGGTGAGGGTAAGGATTAGGGTTATGGTACTGTTTAGGGTTATGGTTAGGGTTAGGGTTAGGTGTAGGGTGAGGGTTGCGGTACAGGTTGGGGTTACGTTTAGGGTTAGGGTTAGGGTTATTCTACAGTTTAGGTTTAGGGTTAGGGTTAGGGTTAGCGATAGGGTTAGGGTTAGGGTTAGTGTTAGGATAGAGGTTAGGGTTAGGGTTAGTGTTAGGATTTGGATTACGGTTATGTTTGCCATAGAGTTTAGATTTAGAGTTAGGGATAGGGTACATGTTAGTTTTAAGGTAAATATTAGGGTTAAGTTTAGGGTTAGGGTTAGGGTAGAGGTTAGTTTTACGGTAAAGGTTAGGGATAGGTTTAGGGTTAGCGTTAGGGTTAGGTTTACTGTACAGGGTAGGTTTAGGATTATGTTTAGTGTTACGATACACGTTAGGGTTAGGATTAGGGTTAGAGTTAGGGTTCGGGTTACGGTACAGGTTAGTGTTACGTTTAGGGTTAGCGTTAGGTTTAGGTTTACGGTACAGTATAGGGTTAAGTTTAGGGTTAGGGTTAGGTTTAGGGTTAGGGTTACGGTAGTGGTTATGGGTAGGTTTAGGGTTGGGTTTAGGGTTACGGTTAGGGTAACGGTAAAGGTTAGGGTTAGGATTAGTGTTAGGGTTATTGTATAGGATAGCATTAAGGTTAGGGTTAGGATTGCGGTTAGGGTTACAATACAGGTTAGGGTTAGGTTTAGTGGTAGGGTTAGGGTTACGGTAACACTTATGGTTACCGTTAGGTTTAGGGTTAGCGTTAGTGTATAGGTTGCAGAAGTTTTAGGGTTAGGGTTAGGTTTAGATTTACGGCACAGGTTATGGTTAGGGTTAGTGTTAGGGTTAGGGTTAGGGTTTTGGGACAGGTTAGGGAGAGGTTTAGCAGTAGGGTTAGGGTTACGGTACAGGTTAGGTTTAGATTAGGGTTACTGTTAGGGTTAGGGTTACGTTACCGGTTATGTTTAGGGTTAGGGTTAGGTTTAGGGTTACGGCACAGGTTATGGTTAGGGTTAGGGTTAGGGTTAGGGTTTTGGAACAGGTTAGGGAGAGGTTTAGCGGTAGGGTTAGGGTTACGGTACAGGTTAGGGTTAGATTAGGGTTACTGTTAAGGTTAGGGTTACGTTACCGGTTATGTTTAGGGTTAGGGTTAGGTTTAGGGTTTTGGTACAGTTTAGGGTTAGGGTTAGGGTTAGGTTAGGGTTACGGTACAGTTTAGGTTTAGGTTTAGGGGTAGGGTTAGGGTTACAGTACAGGTTAGGGTTAATGTTAGGGTTACTGTTAGGGTTAGGGTAAGGGATATGGCAGAGTGTAGGGTTAGGTTTATGGTTAGTTT
Source organism: Otocyon megalotis megalotis (assembly GCA_017311455.1). Taxonomy (NCBI): domain Eukaryota; kingdom Metazoa; phylum Chordata; class Mammalia; order Carnivora; family Canidae; genus Otocyon; species Otocyon megalotis. The sequence continues at coordinate 2,062 of JAEUCK010002544.1, forward strand.
TAGGGTTACGGTACAATTAGGTTTAGGGTTGGCGTTAGGGTTAGGGTTACGGTACAGGTTAGTGTTAGTGTTAGGGTTAGGGTTAGGTTTAGGGTTAGGGCTAAGGTAAGGGTTAGGTTTGCCATAGAGGTTAGGGTTAGGGTTAGGGTAGGGTACAAGTTAGGTTCATAGTTAGGGTTAGGGTTAGGGTTAGGGTTACGGTACAGTTTAGGGTTACGGTTACGGTTAGGGTTTGGGTTATGGTTATGGTTAGGGTTAAGGTTAGGTTTAGGGTAAGTTTTAGGTTTATGGTTAGGGTTAGTGTTACGGTACAGGGTAGGATTAGGGTTAGTGTTAGGGTTAGGGTTAGGTTTGCCCTAGAGGTTAGGGTTAGTGTTAGGCTTAGGGGACAGTTTAGGTTTAGAGTTAGGGTTAAGGTGAGGGTTAGGGTTATTGTACAGGATAGGGTTAGTGTGAGAGTTAGGGGTACGGTACTGTGTAGGTTTAGGGTTAGGGTTAGGGTTAAGGTGAGGGTTAGGGTTAGAGTTAAGGTACAGTTTATGTTTAGGGTTAGGGTTAGTGTTACGTTACAGGAAAGGGTTACGTTTAGGGTTAGAGTTAGGGTTAGGATTAGGGTTGCCGTACAGGTGTGGGTTGTTGTTACAGGTAGGGTTAGGGTTAGGGTTACGGTACAGGTTATGGTGAGGGTTAGAGTTAGGGTTACGGTACAGCTTAGGGTTAGGTTTAGGGTTACGGTACAGGTTAGGTTTACAGTTAGGTTTAGGGTTTCGTTACAGTTTAGGGTTAGGGTTAGGTCTAGGTTTAGGGTTACGGTACAGGTTAGGTTTAGGGTAAGTGATAGGGTTAAGGTTACGGTACTGTTTAGTTTCAGGGTTAGCGTTAGTTTTACTGTACAGGTAAGTGTTACTGATAGGGTTAGGCTTAGGCTTAGGGCTAGGGTAAGGTTTGCCGTACAGTTGTGATTTAGGGTTACAGGTAGGTTTAGGGTTAGGTTTACATTACAGGTTAGGGTGAGGTTAAGGATTAGTGTTACGGTACTGTTTAGGGTTATGGTTAGTGTTAGGTTTACGTTTAGGGTGAGGTAACGGTACAGGTTGGGTTTACGTTTAGGTTTAGGTTTAGGTTTATGGTTAGGGTTATTGTACAGTTTAGGTTTAGGGTTAGGGTTAGGGTTAGGTTTAGGATTAGTGTTATGGTACAGGTTAGGTTTAGGATTAGTGTTAGGATTAGGATTAGGGTTATGTTTGCCAAAGAGGTTAGATAAAGAGTTAGGGTTAGGATACAGGTTAGGTTTAGAGTTAGGGTTAAGTTTAGGGTTAGTGTTACAGTACAGGTTAGGGTTAGGGTTAGGGTAACCGTAAAGGGTAGGGTTAGGATTATGCTTACGGTTACGGTACAAATTAGGGTTAGGGTTAGGGTTAGTGTTAGGGTTAGGGTTATGGTACATGTTAGGGTGAGGTTTAGGGTTAGCGCTAGGGTTAGGTTTACAGTACAGTTGAGGGTTATGTTTAGGGTTAGGGTTAGGGTTAGGTAGTGGTTAGGGTTAGGGTAAGGGTTGGGTTTAGGGTTACAGTTAGGGTAACGGTTCAGGATACGGTTACGGTTAGGGTTAGGGTTGGGGTTAGGGTTACAGTACAGGTTAGTGACAGGTTTAGGGTTAGGGTTAGAGTTAGGGTTGCGGTACAGGTTAGGTTTAGGTTTAGGGTTATTGTTACCGTACAGGTTAGGGATAGAGTTAGGGTTAGGTTTACTGTACAGCTAAGGTATAGGATTCGGGTTTGGGTTAGAGTTGATGTACAGGTTAAGGTTAGGGTTAGGTTTAGGGTTTCGATAGAGCTTAGCATTAGATTTAGGCTTAGGGTTAGGGTTACGGTACAGGTTAGGGTTAGTGTTTTGGTCAGGGTAAGTGTTAGGGTTACGGTACATGTTATGGTTAGGTTTAGGGTTAGGGTTAGGGTTACGGTACCGCTCAGGTTTAGGGTTAGAGTTAGGGTTAGGGTTACCATAAAGGTTAGAGTTAGGTTTGGTTAGGGTTAGGGTTAGGGTTAGGGTTAGGGTTAGTGTTAAGGTTACGGTACAGGTTAGGTTTAGGATTAGGTTTAGTGTTTCGGTACAGGTAAGGGTTACGATTAGGGTAGGGTTATGGTTAGGGTTACGGTTAGGGTTGCGTTACATTGTGATTTAGGGTTTACGGGTAGTGTTGGGGTTAGGGTAAGGGTTACAGTTCAGGGTAAGGTTAGGTTTAGGGTTATGGTTATGGTTATGGTACCGTTTAGGGTTAGGGTTAGGTTTCTCTTTAGGGTTAGGGTTACCGTACAGATTAGTGTCAGGGTTAGGGTTAGGGTTAGGGTTGCGGTACAGGTTAGGGTGGTTTAGGTTTAGGGTTACCATACAGTTCAGGGTTAGGTTTATTGTTTGGGTTACCGTACAGGTTAGGTTTTTGGTTAGGGTTAGGGTTAGGGTTTCGGTACAGTTTAGGGTTAGGGTTAGGGTTAGGTTTAGTGTTACAGTAGAGGTTAGGTTTAGGGTTAGGGATAGGGTTAGGGTTAGGGTTACGGTACTTGTTAGGTTTAGGGTTAGGTTTAGTGTTACGGTACAGGTAAGTGTTACAGTTTGGTTTAGGGTTAGGTTTAGGGTTGCCGTACAGTTGTGGTTTAGGATTACCTGAAGGGTTAGGGTTAGGTTTAGGGTTATGGTCAGGTTAGGGTGAGGGTAAGGATTAGGGTTATGGTACTGTTTAGGGTTATGGTTAGGGTTAGGGTTAGGTGTAGGGTGAGGGTTGCGGTACAGGTTGGGGTTACATTTAGGGTTAGGGTTAGGGTTATTCTACAGTTTAGGTTTAGGGTTAGGGATAGGGTTAGGGTTAGGGTTAGTGTTAGGATAGAGGTTAGGGTTAGGGTTAGTGTTAGGATTTGGATTACGGTTATGTTTGCCATAGAGGTTAGATTTAGAGTTAGGGATAGGGTACATGTTAGTTTTATGGTAAATATTAGGGTTAAGTTTAGGGTTAGGGTTAGGGTAGAGGTTAGTTTTACAGTAAAGGTTAGGGTTAGGTTTAGGGTTAGGGTTAGGGTTAGGTTTACTGTACAGGGTAGGTTTAGGATTATGTTTAGTGTTACGATACACGTTAGGGTTAGGATTAGGGTTAGAGATAGGGTTAGGGTTACGGTACAGGTTAGTGTTACGTTTAGGGTTAGCGTTAGGTTTAGGTTTACGGTACAGTATAGGGTTAAGTTTAGGGTTAGGGTTAGGTTTAGGGTTAGGGTTACGGTAGTGGTTATGGGTAGGTTTAGGGTTGGGTTTAGGGTTACGGTTAGGGTAATGGTACAGGTTAGGGTTAGGATTAGTGGTAGGGTTATTGTATAGGATAGCATTAGGGTTAGGGTTAGGTTTGCGGTTAGCGTTACAGTACAGGTTAGGGTTAAGGTTAGGGTTACTGTTAGGGTTAGGGTAAGGGATATGGCAGAGTGTAGGGTTAGGTTTATGGTTAGTTTTAGGGTTACGGTACAATTAGGTTTAGGGTTGGCGTTAGGGTTAGGGTTACGGTACAGGTTAGTGTTAGTGTTAGGGTTAGGGTTAGGTTTAGGGTTAGGGCTAAGGTAAGGGTTAGGTTTGCCATAGAGGTTAGGGTTAGGGTTAGGGTAGGGTACAAGTTAGGTTCATAGTTAGGGTTAGGGTTAGGGTTAGGGTTACGGTACAGTTTAGGATTACGGTTACGGTTAGGGTTTGGGTTATGGTTATGGTTAGGGTTAAGGTTAGGTTTAGGGTAAGTTTTAGGTTTAAGGATAGGGTTAGTGTTACGGTACAGGGTAGGATTAGGGTTAGTGTTAGGGTTAGGGTTAGGTTTGCCCTAGAGGTTAGGGTTAGTGTTAGGCTTAGGGGACAGTTTAGGTTTAGAGTTAGGGTTAAGGTGAGGGTTAGGGTTATTGTACAGGTTAGGGTTAGTGTGAGGGTTAGGGGTACGGTACTGTGTAGGTTTAGGGTTAGGGTTAGGGTTAAGGTGAGGGTTAGGGTTAGAGTTAAGGTACAGGTTATGTTTAGGGTTAGGGTTAGTGTTACGTTACAGGAAAGGGTTACGTTTAGGGTTAGAGTTAGGGTTAGGATTAGGGTTGCCGTACAGGTGTGGGTTGTTGTTACAGGTAGGGTTAGGGTTAGGGTTACGGTACAGGTTATGGTGAGGGTTAGAGTTAGGGTTACAGTACAGCTTAGGGTTAGGTTTAGGGTTACGGTACAGGTTAGTTTTAGAGTTAGGGTTAGGGTTTCGTTACAGTTTAGGGTTAGGGTTAGGTCTAGGTTTAGGGTTACAGTACAGGTTAGGTTTAGGGTTAGTGATAGGGTTAAGGTTACGGTACTGTTTAGTTTTAGGGTTAGCGTTAGTTTTACTGTACAGGTAAGTGTTACTGTTAGGGTTAGGCTTAGGCTTAGGGTTAGGGTAAGGTTTGCCGTACAGTTGTGGTTTAGGGTTACAGGTAGGTTTAGGGTTAGGTTTACATTACAGGTTAGGGTGAGGTTAAGGATTAGTGTTACGGTACTGTTTAGGGTTATGGTTAGTGTTAGGTTTAGGTTTAGGGTGAGGGTAACGATACAGTTTGGGTTTACGTTTAGGTTTAGGTTTAGGTTTATGGTTAGGGTTATTGTACAATTTAGGTTTAGGGTTAGGGTTAGGGTTAGGTTTAGGATTAGTGTTATGGTACAGGTTAGGTTTAGGATTAGTGTTAGGATTAGGATTAGGTTATGTTTGCCAAAGAGGTTAGATAAAGAGTTAGGGTTAGGGTACAGGTTAGGTTTACAGTTAGGGTTAAGTTTAGGGTTAGTGTTACAGTACAGGTTAGGGTTAGGGTTAGGGTAACCGTAAAGGGTAGGGTTAGGATTATGCTTAGGGTTACGGTACAAGTTAGGGTTAGGGTTAGGGTTAGTGTTAGGTTTAGGGTTATGGTACATGTTAGGGTGAGGTTTAGGGTTAGCGTTAGGGTTAGGTTTACAGTACAGTTGAGGGTTATGTTTAGGGTTAGGATTAGGGTTAGGTATACGGTAGTGGTTAGGGTTAGGGTAAGGGTTGGGTTTAGGGTTACAGTTAGGGTAACGGTTCAGGATACGGTTACGGTTAGGGTTAGGGTTGGGGTTAGGGTTACAGTACAGGTTAGTGTCAGGTTTAGGGTTAGGGTTAGAGTTAGGGTTGCGGTACAGGTTAGGGTTAGGTTTAGGGTTATTGTTACCGTACAGGTTAGGGATAGAGTTAGGGTTAAGGTTACTGTACAGTTTAGGTTTAGGATTCGGGTTAGGGTTAGAGTTGATGTACAGGTTAAGTTTAGGGTTAGGTTTAGGGTTTCGATACAGCTTAGCATTAGATTTAGGGTTAGGGTTAGGGTTACGGTACACGTTAGGGTTAGTGTTTTGGTCAAGGTAAGTGTTAGGGTTACGGTACATGTTATGGTTAAGTTTAGGGTTAGGGTTAGGGTTATGTTACCGCTCAGGTTTAGGGTTAGAGTTAGGGTTAGGGTTACCATACAGGTTAGAGTTAGGGTTAGGGTTAGGTTTAGGGTTAGGGTTACGGTTAGGGTTCCGGTTAGGTTTGGTTAGGGTTAGGGTTAGGGTTAGGGTTAGGGTTAGTGTTAAGATTACGGTACAGGTTAGGTTTAGGATTAGGTTTAGTGTTTCGGTACAGGTAAGGGTTACGATTAGGATAGGGTTATGGTTAGGGTTACGGTTAGGGTTGCGGTACAATGTGATTTAGGGTTTACGGGTAGTGTTGGGGTTAGGGTAAGGGTTACAGTTCAGGGTAAGGTTAGGTTTAGGGTTATGGTTATGGTACGGTTTAGGGTTAGGGTTAGGTTTCGCTTTAGGGTTAGGGTTACCGTACAGATTAGTATCAGGGTTAGGGTTTGGGTTAGGGTTGCGGTACAGGTTAGGGTGGTTTAGTTTTAGGTTTACCATACAGTTCAGGGTTAGGTTTATTGTTTGGGTTACCGTACAGGTTAGGTTTGGGGTTAGGGTTAGGGTTAGGGTATCGGTACAGTTTAGGGTTAGGGTTAGGGTTAGGTTTAGTGTTACAGTAGAGGTTAGGTTTAGGGTTAGGGATAGGGTTAGGGTTAGGGTTACGGTACTTGTTAGGTTTAGGGTTAGGTTTAGTGTTACGGTACAGGTAAGTGTTACAGTTTGGTTTAGGGTTAGGTTTAGGGTTGCCGTACAGTTGTGGTTTAGGATTACCTGAAGGGTTAGTGTTAGGTTTAGGGTTATGGTCAGGTTAGGGTGAGGGTAAGGATTAGGGTTATGGTACTGTTTAGGGTTATGGTTATGGTTAGTGTTAGGTGTAGGGTGAGGGTTGCGGTACAGGTTGGGGTTACGTTTACGGTTAGGGTTAGGGTTATTCTACAGTTTAGGTTTAGGGTTAGGGTTAGGGTTAGGGATAGGGTTAGGGTTAGGGTTAGTGTTAGGATAGAGGTTAGGGTTACGGTTAGTGTTAGGATTTGGATTACGGTTATGTTTGCCATAGAGGTTAGATTTAGAGTTAGGGATAGGGTACATGTTAGTTTTATGGTAAATATTAGGGTTAAGTTTAGGGTTAGGGTTAGGGTAGAGGTTAGTTTTACGGTAAAGGTTAGGATTAGGTTTAGGGTTAGGGTTAGGGTTAGGTTTACTGTACAGGGTAGGTTTAGGATTATGTTTAGTGTTACGATACACGTTAGGGTTAGGATTAGGGTTAGAGATAGGGTTAGGGTTACGGTACAGGTTAGTGTTACGTTTAGGGTTAGCGTTAGGTTTAGGTTTACGGTACAGTATAGGGTTAAGTTTAGGGTTAGGGTTAGGTTTAGGGTTAGGGTTACGGTAGTGGTTATGGGTAGGTTTAGGGTTGGGTTTAGGGTTACGGTTAGGGTAACGGTAAAGGTTAGGGTTAGGATTAGTGTTAGGGTTATTGTATAGGATAGCATTAAGGTTAGGGTTAGGTTTGCGGTTAGGGTTACAGTACAGGTTAGGGTTAGGTTTAGTGGTAGTGTTAGGGTTACGGTACAACTTATGGTTACGGTTAGGTTTAGGGTTAGGGTTAGTGTACAGGTTGCAGTAGTTTTAGGGTTAGGGTTAGGTTTAGGGTTACGGCACAGGTTATGGGTAGGGTTAGGGTTAGGGTTAGGGTTAGGGTTTTGGAACAGGTTAGGGAGAGGTTTAGCGGTAGGGTTAGGGTTACGGTACAGGTTAGGGTTAGATTAGGGTTACTGTTAGGGTTAGGGTTACGTTACCGGTTATGTTTAGGGTTAGGGTTAGGATTAGGGTTAGGGTTTTTGAACAGGTTAGGGAGAGGTTTAGCGGTAGGGTTAGGGTTACGGTACCGGTTAGGGTTAGATTAGGGTTACTGTTAGGGTTAGGGTTACGTTACCGGTTATGTTTAGGGTTAGGGTTAGGTTTAGGGTTACAGTACAGTTTATGGTGAGGGTTAGAGTTAGGGTTACGGTACAGCTTAGGGTTAGGTTTAGGGTTACTGTACAGGTTAGGTTTAGACTTAGGGTTAGGGTTTCGTTACAGTTTAGGGTTAGGGTTAGGTCTAGGTTTAGGGTTACAGTGCAGGTTAGGTTTAGGTTTAGTGATAGGGTTAAGGTTACGGTACTGTTTAGTTTTAGGGTTAGGGTTAGTTTTACTGTACAGGTAAGTGTTACTGTTAGGGTTAGGCTTAGGCTTAGGTTTAGGGTAAGGTTTGCCATACAGTTGTGGTTTATGGTTACAGGTAGGTTTAGGGTTAGGTTTACATTACAGGTTAGGGTGAGGTTAAGGATTAGTGTTACGGTACTGTTTAGGGTTATGCTTAGTGTTAGGTTTAGGTTTAGGGTGAGGGTAACGGTACAGGTTGGGTTTACGTTTAGGTTTAGGTTTAGGTTTATGGTTAGGGCTATTGTACAGTTTAGGTTTAGTGTTAGGGTTAGGGTTAGGTTTAGGATTAGTGTTATGGTACAGGTTAGGTTTAGGATTAGTGTTAGGATTAGGATTAGGGTTATGTTTGCCAAAGAGGTTAGATAAAGAGTTAGGGTTAGGGTACAGGTTAGGTTTAGAGTTAGGGTTAAGTTTAGGGTTAGTGTTACAGTACAGGTTAGGGTTAGGGTTAGGGTAACCGTAAAGGGTACGGTTAGGATTATGCTTAGGGTTACGGTACAAGTTAGGGTTAGGGTTAGGGTTAGTGTTAGGGTTAGGGTTATGGTACATGTTAGGGTGAGGTTTAGGGTTAGCGTTAGGGTTAGGTTTACAGTACAGTTAAGGGTTATGTTTAGGGTTAGGGTTAGGGTTAGGTTTACGGTAGTGGTTAGGGTTAGGGTAAGGGTTGGGTTTAGGGTTACAGTTAGGGTAATGGTTCAGGATATGGTTATGCTTAGGGTTAGGGTTGTGGTTAGGGTTACAGTACAGGTTAGTGTCAGTTTTAGGGTTAGGGTTAGGGTTAGAGTTAGGGTTGCGGTACAGGTTAGGGTTAGGTTTAGGGTTATTGTTACCGTACAGGTTAGGGATAGAGTTAGGGTTAGCTTTACTGTACACTTTAGGTTTAGGATTCGGGTTAGGGTTAGAGTTGATTTACAGGTTAAGGTTAGGGTTAGGTTTAGGGTCTCGATACAGCTTAGCATTAGATTTAGGGTTAGGGTTAGGGTTAAGGTACAGGTTAGGGTTAGTGTTTTGGTCAGGGTAAGTGTTAGGGTTACGGTACATGTTATGGTTAGGTTTAGGGTTAGGGTTAGGGTTATGTTACCGCTCAGGTTTAGGGTTAGAGTTAGGGTTAGGGTTACCATACAGGTTAGAGTTAGGGTTAGGGTTAGGTATAGGGTTAGGGTTACGGTTAGGGTTCCGGTTAGGTTTGGTTAGGGTTAGGGTTAGGGTTAGGGTTAGTGTTAAGGTTACGGTACAGGATAGGTTTAGGATTAGGTTTAGTGTTTCGGTACAGGTAATGGTTATGATTAGGGTAGGGTTATGGTTAGGGTTACGGTTAGGGTTGCGGTACATTGTGATTTAGGGTTTACGGGTAGTGTTGGGGTTAGGGTAAGGGTTACAGTTCAGGGTAAGGTTAGGTTTAGGGTTATGGTTATGGTACGGTTTAGGGTTAGGGTTAGGTTTCTCTTTAGGGTTAGGGTTACCGTACAGATTAGTGTCAGGGTTAGGGTTAGGGTTAGGGTTGCGGTACAGGTTAGGGTGGTTTAGGTTTAGGGTTAACATACAGTTCAGGGTTAGGTTTATTGTTTGGGTTACCGTACAGGTTAGGTTTTGGGTTAGGGTTAGGGTTAGGGTATCGGTACACTTTAGGGTTAGGGTTAGGGTTAGGTTTAGTGTTACAGTAGAGGTTAGGTTTAGGGTTAGGTATAGGGTTAGGG